>OX453070.1:2500-50000 GCA_949699795.1 Spicauda simplicius
TGAGGACTCCCTCCCCCGCACCGACAACCTCTTCTGCCGTACCACCGGGCACGAGAAAGGCGAAGAAGGAGCAGGCGGCGAAAACCGAGAGGGCGGCGTTCTCGCCAAAGCTCTCCCTGTCTACCACCACACCTGCAGAAAGAGCGCAGCAGGCGAGGTCCTGGTTCGCGAAGGGTCACGCGGCCCTGAGCGAATCCAGGAACCTCAAAGGGGACCTGAAGGAAACCCTGAAACAGGCCCTCCACCACCTGCTCAGACTGCTAAAAGAGGCAGAGGCGCAGAACGATGCCCAGAACGAGGAAAAAAGGGACAGTGAGACAAAACGAAAGGAAAGCGAGGACGGGAAAACAGAAGCGGCGCCTGGAGTAAACCTGGCACAGGAGCTCCGGGAACACGCCCGGCAGCTCCAAGAGCACAGAGCGCAAATGGACCAACTCAAGGAGGCGATCACATCCAGCCGGGAAAAACCCACATACGCCGGCGTTTTGAGGACCGGCCCTACTCCTGCGACCGGGACCACGTTACACTCGGTCGTGGTCACGTCGAAAGACGAGACCGAGACCGGGGACGAGGTCCTGGCCAGAGTGAGGAAGGCCATGGATGCCAAGGCGGGATGGGTCCAAATTGAAAGGGTCCGCAAAGCAAAGGATCAAAAGGTGATCATGGGGTGTATAAATAAGGAGGAGAGAGAAAAGGTTAGGAAGAGGTTGGAAGAGTGTGAGGGCCTCTCTGTCGAGGAGGTCAAGAACAGAGACCCCCTGCTTATCCTCAGGGACGTCCTATCGGTGCACACCGATGAAGAGGTGATAGAGGCCCTGAGGAGGCAAAATCGGTCTGTTTTTGACCACCTCGACAGGGAGGACGACCGGTTGGAAGTGAAGTACAGGAGGAAGGCGAAGAACCCGCACAGCAATCACGTCGTGCTCTCGGTGTCCCCCAAAATTTGGGGTAACGCAGTGGCCGCAGGGAAAATGAGGGTGGACCTGCAGAACGTGCGGGTCGAGGACCAGACCCCTCTGGTGCAATGCACCAGGTGTCTGGGCTTCGGCCATAGCAAGCGCTTCTGCGGGGACGCCGTCGATCTCTGCGGCCACTGCGGTGGCCCCCACCTGAGGAGCGAGTGCACGGCGTGGCTGTCGGGCGGGCCCCCCTCCTGCAAAAATTGCACCCGAGCAAAATCCCACCAGGTGGACCACCATGCATTTAGCCAGCTGTGCCCCGTACGCAAGCGCTGGGACACGCTGGCTCGTGCATCGGTGGCCTACTCCTGATATTTCGGGCACCTGGTGGGATGGTAGAAACAGCGACCGGACGCGGACACAGCACACAGCGACACGTACAACTGACCTGCTGGACCGGATAGGTAAAAACAACCAAGTCGGATGTGCAGCTAACTCGGACCGCAATGGTTTAACAGTTAAAATGAACATGTTAAAAACAAATGGTGCGTATAACAAGCACACAGAAAACACATTGACACTGCTCATAAAGGCCAACTGGCGGACATTTCGTAAGAAAACAAACCAGTTGGTCAACTCACGGTCAGAACACACAGCAACACTAGACACGATATACATAACACAAAACACACACAAAGAGCACATTCAAAAATTATACGTACCATACCATGGTGGTCCGAGGAGCTCCACAAGAACATCACCAAGACGGACACCCGGAACAGCGAGAGCAGGCGAGCCGAGTCTCCCGGTCGCGCTGAGTATCTGGAAGTTGAAAACAAATATGCGCCAAATCAGCAAAGAAAACTGGACATACACAAGGGAAACGTAAAAGCAAACCCAGAAATTCTTACCTACACAAAATAAACCAAAAGACATAAATGTTAGCAGAGTATATTGTATATATATTGTTGCATAACATACATATTGAAAGAAATTAAGAAACAAAATTTAGGTACGAAAATAAATGTAAGCAGTATTAATTAAAGAAAGAAACACATAGCACAAGATAGCATTAAATTAAAGTAACAGTAAAACAAATAAAACAAAAATTTAAATACCCCAACCGGTCGAAATAAAGAAATAGGAATGAAAGTATGTACCATATGAAGTATAGAAACGCGAATTGAATGAAGAAGAGTAAGAGTAACTTGACGAATGAAAGAAGAAGGAATGAAAGAATAGTAAGAAATAACGAAATAGCAAATACAGTCTGCTGCCCCCATGCCGCAGGTGTGAGTATAAACACACAAAAAAAAAAAAAAAAAAAAAAAAAAAAAAAAAAAAAAAAACCTAACCTAACCTAACCTAACCTAACCTAACCTAACCTAACCTAACCTAACCTAACCTAACCTAACCTAACCTAACCTAACCTAACCTAACCTAACCTAACCTAACCTAACCTAACCTAACCTAACCTAACCTAACCTAACCTAACCTAACCTAACCTAACCTAACCTAACCTAACCTAACCTAACCTAACCTAACCTAACCTAACCTAACCTAACCTAACCTAACCTAACCTAACCTAACCTAACCTAACCTAACCTAACCTAACCTAACCTAACCTAACCTAACCTAACCTAACCTAACCTAACCTAACCTAACCTAACCTAACCTAACCTAACCTAACCTAACCTAACCTAACCTAACCTAACCTAACCTAACCTAACCTAACCTAACCTAACCTAACCTAACCTAACCTAACCTAACCTAACCTAACCTAACCTAACCTAACCTAACCTAACCTAACCTAACCTAACCTAACCTAACCTAACCTAACCTAACCTAACCTAACCTAACCTAACCTAACCTAACCTAACCTAACCTAACCTAACCTAACCTAACCTAACCTAACCTAACCTAACCTAACCTAACCTAACCTAACCTAACCTAACCTAACCTAACCTAACCTAACCTAACCTAACCTAACCTAACCTAACCTAACCTAACCTAACCTAACCTAACCTAACCTAACCTAACCTAACCTAACCTAACCTAACCTAACCTAACCTAACCTAACCTAACCTAACCAAATTAACCTAACCTAACCTAACCTAACCTAACCTAACCTAACCTAACCTAACCTAACCTAACCTAACCTAACCTAACCTAACCTAACCTAACCTAACCTAACCTAACCTAACCTAACCTAACCTAACCTAACCTAACCTAACCTAACCTAACCTAACCTAACCTAACCTAACCTAACCTAACCTAACCTAACCTAACCTAACCTAACCTAACCTAACCTAACCTAACCTAACCTAACCTAACCTAACCTAACCTAACCTAACCTAACCTAACCTAACCTAACCTTATAAATTAAAACTTGCATCAAACTTAACTCAGCCGTTCCTTGACCAATCTTCGTGTTCTATATCTCCTTTTCTTCGTCTCGCCTGCGCCCATCTGGCCCTGAAAACAGATTAAGAAAAATTCCATTAGTTTAATTTTCACAAATTTTCACATTTTCAAAACTTTCCACCCGCGTAGTTTCGTGGTCCGTCCACCTTTTTCTTTCATTTCTTCTTTAATAGCTGCGTCTCGTCGAGACCTTCCGTTTGACACCTTCCTCGATAACATCCGACCGCTGGTTATCGAGATATTTCCACTTTTTCAGTTTTTCCATAATAAATTTATATTAAAGTAAAAAAGTTAAATATTTTCGAAATTATCAGTTTTAGACTATAGTGTCAATAGTAATTAGTGTTATTAAAGTTAAAGTACACCCGTTTAAATAGTTTTTCCATAAGAAATCAAAAATTTTGAATTTTCAACGAACCGAGTCTAGGTGGTGGAGCACGATTCCCCATACAAAACTTATAAATTAAAACTTGCATCAAACTTAACTCAGCCGTTCCTTGACCAATCTTCGTGTTCTATATCTCCTTTTCTTCGTCTCGCCTGCGCCCATCTGGCCCTGAAAACAGATTAAGAAAAATTCCATTAGTTTAATTTTCACAAATTTTCACATTTTCAAAACTTTCCACCCGCGTAGTTTCGTGGTCCGTCCACCTTTTTCTTTCATTTCTTCTTTAATAGCTGCGTCTCGTCGAGACCTTCCGTTTGACACCTTCCTCGATAACATCCGACCGCTGGTTATCGAGATATTTCCACTTTTTCAGTTTTTCCATAATAAATTTATATTAAAGTAAAAAAGTTAAATATTTTCGAAATTATCAGTTTTAGACTATAGTGTCAATAGTAATTAGTGTTATTAAAGTTAAAGTACACCCGTTTAAATAGTTTTTCCATAAGAAATCAAAAATTTTGAATTTTCAACGAACCGAGTCTAGGTGGTGGAGCACGATTCCCCATACAAAACTTATAAATTAAAACTTGCATCAAACTTAACTCAGCCGTTCCTTGACCAATCTTCGTGTTCTATATCTCCTTTTCTTCGTCTCGCCTGCGCCCATCTGGCCCTGAAAACAGATTAAGAAAAATTCCATTAGTTTAAT
The DNA here is from genome assembly GCA_949699795.1 of Spicauda simplicius. Taxonomy (NCBI): domain Eukaryota; kingdom Metazoa; phylum Arthropoda; class Insecta; order Lepidoptera; family Hesperiidae; genus Spicauda; species Spicauda simplicius. The sequence continues at coordinate 6,921 of OX453070.1, forward strand.
TTTCACAAATTTTCACATTTTCAAAACTTTCCACCCGCGTAGTTTCGTGGTCCGTCCACCTTTTTCTTTCATTTCTTCTTTAATAGCTGCGTCTCGTCGAGACCTTCCGTTTGACACCTTCCTCGATAACATCCGACCGCTGGTTATCGAGATATTTCCACTTTTTCAGTTTCGATTGCCCGCCCACCCGCCCCTTATTTTCACCGCTATATACGACAGTAAAAATTTGAAATTTACAGTAGAAATATAAAACTTTTTCCGTATTTTATTTTTATTTTTTTATTTTTTATCGATTTTATTTCTGCTTGTTTTGTTGCCTTCCTCTCGCTTCCTTTCGATCCTATAACATCAAATTCGACAAATTCGACAAATTTACATAATTAAATAATAAATATTTACTTACCTTTTATCTTCTCTCTGTTCCTTTCCTTTAGCTTTCCCCGTTTAATTGTTGCCTCTCCCGTCGTCTTCTCGCCGTCCTCGTTCCTTTCCCCCCCCCCCGGAACCGCCACACCTTTAAAAAAAAAAAAAAATTAAAACACAATTAGATCGGTTTAATAACAAAAATGGAAAGTGCGTCTACCAGTACCGCAGCACCCGCCGCTATCACCGCGGATATCACCAACGACTTAGAGAGGCTGTCCAGGATTAGGGAGCTTACTCAGAACATCATTGAGGCTGTCGATGCTGGTAGAAGTGTGACCACAGGAAATAAGAGCAGTATCAAAAAGATGGCACATGAAATCGAAAAACTCACCCGGGAGGTTACAGTTGCCGCACAGCTTTCCCTAGACCTCACGAAAGTGGTTCAGCAGGAGGTTGCCAAGATCAATCCCCTTAAACAGGCACTGGTAGATTGCGTACGGGAGGAGGTAGCCAAAATGGAGGTAGCCAAAATAGGTACTTTACCAGGCAGGCAGGACAGCCCCTCCTACGCGCAAGTCACTCGAAGCGCACAAAATCCCAGCTGCAGACAGCCCATTCTTCCGGAAACTAGACCAGCAATCGTCGTCACGCCCAAGAGCCAAGTGACCACAAAACAGGAAATAATACAAACTTGGAAAAACAGTATCTCCTATAAAAATTCCAGCTACGCCCCAGCTAAGATCCAGGCCGTCTCCAACAACAAATTGAGGGTGGAATTTGACAACATCCAGCAGCGGGACGACACATTGAAGCGGTTGGAGAACTCGGTTCATGTCTGCGCTGAGCCGGCGAGGAAATTGAAGCCCATGCTCATCTTTAAGGGCATTTCCAACGACATATCCTTGGAAGAGTTAGTCGAAATAGTTAAGGGTCAGAACCAAGAATTAGCCACTCTCATTACCGACAAAGACGACCTCGCCTTGCGATTCAGAAGGAACAACCGCAACCCCCAATTGTATAATGCGGTATTTACTGCAACGCCGAAAGTGTGGCGCAAGGCTATCGAGATAAGCCGGGTACAGGTCGACCATCAAAGAGTCTTTGTTGAAGACTTCTCTCCGTTTCTTCAATGCTACTCCTGTTTACAATTCGGACATGTGAAATCAAAATGCACAACGAAAGCCAAACCTTGCTCGCATTGCGCAGACACGACGCACCAGTTCGTGGATTGCCCCACAAGAGACACGATTTGTACCACGAAATGTTACAACTGCGCGACACACAACGAGAAATTTAACACTAACTTTGACACCAAACACAGGGCAACCTCCAACTCATGTTTAAGGATGAGAACCATGAAAGATAAAATTAATAGCAGAATTGACTATGGATTCAACGAATAAAATCAGAATTCTTCAGTGTAACATAGATAAGTCGAGAATTAGTTTACATGAATTTACACAGTTTTTCCTTACTAATAAATATTCCGTTGCCCTTGTGTCTGAACCTTATTTAGGTAAGTTAAAGGAACTCAAATCCATCAGAGGTCTCAACATCTTCCAGTTCCCTAATGAAAACGGGGTCAAAGCTTGTGTCTTGGCTAAACCGGAGGTTGGTCCCGTCATAGGAGTTTCTCAGTATTCTTCGCCCAACCTATGCGTCGTCCAGCTAAACATTGGAGTCCGGAAACTGTATATTGGATCAGTCTACATAGAACCCAACGAGGATAAGAACAACACACTGGAACTCCTTGACACCTTTCTGCAGCAGACTCAACAGTCGCACCAGATAGTCGGTGGCGATCTCAACGGGTGGCACCCGATGTGGGGAAGTGACAGGACCAACGCGCGAGGAAAAACCATAGTCGAAATTGCTCATGCCAACAATATGTACTTCTGTAACACCGGTAACACACCTACTTTTGAAACTGTAACGCATGGCCGTGATCGTTCCTCAATCATAGATATCACCTTCTCCTCCTCTTCGATTCATGATTGCATCCGAGAATGGCGAGTAAATAATCACGCTTGTGCCTCATCCCAGCACAATGCTGTGGAGTTTACTCTGCACGCTGAAAACCACAGAACTACCAGACCAGCTAGTCAATCCACCTTTATATACAAGAGCGACAAGGCCAGCTGGAGCTCGTTTAAAAACGCCCTACACCTACACATCGCGGACACAGATATATTGGACCACGACATAACTCAATTGACATCCTTACAATTGGAAGACCTAATAGGCAAAGTGACAGAGGTCATTCACGCGGCTTGCAGAGCGTCGATGCCTATTAGGAAAGGTGGACCCAACTGCTCACCACCGTGGTGGACGGATAGTCTGGAGAGTTTGAAGAAGGAGGTGATAGATCTTCACCACAAGATTTATAGAGCCAAGAAAAGGAAGGAACCCCTTGAGTCACTACTCCAGGAGCGAGCGGCCAAGAAAGCTACCTATGCCAACGAACTTAGGGCTGAGTCCACTAAGAACTTCCGCGAGTTTTGTCAACTGCAGACCAAAGAAAACGTATGGTCGCTAACTAACAGGCTGCTTAAGGAATCGAGCCCGCGGCGACCCCCGAGTACCATCAAGGTCGGAAATACCTACACCACCGACGGGGAGGAAACCGCGAGAGCGCTTTTGGATCACTTTTATCCGGAGGACGTTCCGGACTCCAATGCGCGGCACCATCACTTGCGCAGCGAAAGCAACCTCTTACCTGACAATGCATGTGACCCTCCCTTTACAACTGAGGAGATTCTGGAAGCATTGAATTCAATGAACCCAAAAAAGGCTCCCGGACTAGACAACCTTCCAGCGGACGTCTGTTCAGCGTTTGCGTCGGCATATCCACAGCTTTTAACGGATATCATGAACAGATGTCTGTCCCTTCAATACTTCCCTGTTATATGGAAAAAGGCCTACGTCAAGATCATTCCAAAACCAAAAAAGCCTGACTATTCTACGCTTAACTCCTTTCGGCCTATAGGACTGTTACCAGTTTTCTCTAAATTGCTGGAGAAACTATTTATCAAGCGTATCACTTACAAAGCGGCTCAGTCTGGACAACTCAGTCCGCGCCAGTTTGGCTTCAAGGAGCAGACGAATACCACAGCTGCCTTAGAGAACGCGCTTGGGGTCATCCGTGAGGCCAAACTGAACGGTGGATTGGTTCTGGCGGTATCGTTGGACATCCAGGCTGCATTCGACAACGCCTGGTGGCCGGCATTGTTTCATCGCCTCAAACATCTCCAGTGTCCTAAAAACATCTTTGGGCTCATTCATAGTTACTTCAGCAACCGAGAAGTGATCCTTGACCACGCAGGAGTTCGGATCTCAAAATCAATGGCAAAAGGGTGTATCCAGGGTTCCGCATGTGGACCGATTATGTGGAACATGATCCTGGACGAGCTATTGGATATCCGGCTGCCTCCTGGTTGTCATTTACAAGCGTTCGCTGACGACGTACTACTCATCACTACCGCCACAAATGTAAATCAGCTACAAGATCTGACAAACAAAGCACTTGATACTATAGTGACATGGGGACAGAGTGTTAAACTCATTTTCGGCCCGTCAAAAACTCAATTAATATCTTTTACGCCCAAGGCAAAATCTGCCGTCATAAATATGGATGGACACACACTGCCTTTTGTCAGGGAGGTCAAGCTGTTGGGTGTTATCATTGATGAGAAGCTAACATTTAACAGTCATGTGCGATATGTCATAGGAAAGGCTACCCAAATTTTTAATAAGCTTTGCATCTACACGCGACCAACATGGGGAGCCCACCCTGAAAACATTCGCACAATATACCAGCAAGTGATAGAACCTACTGTGACCTATGCGGCCGGCGTTTGGGGGCATGCAGTGCGGAAAAAGTGCTTGAAAAGACTGCTTGAGAGCATGCAGCGCGGATTCGCACTCAGGGCCACCAAAAGCTTCCGCACTGTGTCGACGTCTGCAGCCCTAGCTCTGGCTCAATTTATTCCACTGGACTTGAGGATTCTCGAGGTCCAGTCCATTGAACGCACTCGCTTGACGGGCTGCACGGAGTATCTTCCCAGCGACGTACCCTTTGAACGCCCTACGCCGCCTCACAAACTTCTACATCCATCATCTAGGATCTCGGTTGGCTTCGAGGATGCTACTACCAGCGAAGAAGTAGAAAGCCTATGCACACCGCAAACTGTCCAAATCTATACAGACGGAAGCAAGCACGCAGAAGGTTCCGTCGGCGCAGGTTTTGTGTGCTATAGAAACGGCGTAATATCCTACAGCAAAAGGCTCAAACTGCACAACACTTGCACTGTGTTCCAAGCCGAACTCTTCGCCATCCTCGAGGCTAGTCGTTGGGCTCTGGAGAAGCGGGAAAGGGATGTGTTGCTTCTCTCTGATTCTCGGTCTGCTCTACAAGCCTTAGGAAACAGAAGCAACACACACCCACTCGTCTCTAATATACACCACACAATCAAGGAGATAAACAAATTTGGAGTAATTAATTTCGCTTGGGTCAAGGCCCACATTGGAATCCCCGGAAATGAGGAAGCTGACCAGACTGCCAAAAAAGGAGCTAAACTACACCGTCGCCCAGATTACCGTAATTGCCCGCTAAGCTACATCAAGCACAAAGTCAGAGCCCACACTATGAGAACCTGGCAGTCTAGATATGAGAGCGCTTCGCAGGGGCAACATACCAGAAAACTATTGCCAAAGATCACCGACATCAGAGACCTTTGGCAATACACTAAAATCACTTTTAACTTTTCACAAATTCTTACCGGCCACGGTTTTCACAAGACTTACCTTCACCGCTTTAAAATTAGTACAGACGATCGTTGCCCCTGCGACGACCGCGCCATCCAAAGCCTCGATCATCTGCTCAAGGAATGCCCCAGATTCGAGACGCACAGACAACAACATGAATTCAAATGCGAAATGCTCCAAGTGCCACCTTATAAAATTCTGGATGTGATGAAAAAGGAAAGTACCCTCAGAACATACCTGGAATTATGTGATAATATTATAAACAATTTGAAATCATTTAATGAAAAAATCACGTAATATAGAGAAGAAAAAAAAAAAAAAAAAAAAAAAAAAAAAAAAAAAAAAAAAAAAAAAAAAAAAAAAAAAAAAAAAAAAAAAAAATTAAATTAAAAATTAAAATTACATTTAAATACATTATGAGAAAAGCATTATAATGGGACATAATTCCTTACCTCTCAGAACCTCAGCATTTGTATCCTGTAGCAAATGTTGGGAAAATTGAAACCTGAAATCAAAAAGATCACATAAAATCACACATAAAAAAACATGAAAAATATAAAATCAGAGAAACAACCAATTTTAATAAAAAAAAAAAAAAAAAAAAAAAAAAAAAACCTAACCTAACCTAACCTAACCTAACCTAACCTAACCTAACCTAACCTAACCTAACCTAACCTAACCTAACCTAACCTAACCTAACCTAACCTAACCTAACCTAACCTAACCTAACCTAACCTAACCTAACCTAACCTAACCTAACCTAACCTAACCTAACCTAACCTAACCTAACCTAACCTAACCTAACCTAACCTAACCTAACCTAACCTAACCTAACCTAACCTAACCTAACCTAACCTAACCTAACCTAACCTAACCTAACCTAACCTAACCTAACCTAACCTAACCTAACCTAACCTAACCTAACCTAACCTAACCTAACCTAACCTAACCTAACCTAACCTAACCTAACCTAACCTAACCTAACCTAACCTAACCTAACCTAACCTAACCTAACCTAACCTAACCTAACCTAACCTAACCTAACCTAACCTAACCTAACCTAACCTAACCTAACCTAACCTAACCTAACCTAACCTAACCTAACCTAACCTAACCTAACCTAACCTAACCTAACCTAACCTAACCTAACCTAACCTAACCTAACCTAACCTAACCTAACCTAACCTAACCTAACCTAACCTAACCTAACCTAACCTAACCTAACCTAACCTAACCTAACCTAACCTAACCTAACCTAACCTAACCTAACCTAACCGATAATTTCATAAATTTGATTCAACTATATCTCGGTCGTTCTTCGGTCGATCCGAGATATTCCTATACCAAACTACTCGTCTTGCAAATACCTATCCAACGATACCACATTCGATTTCATTATTTTAGTTTTTCATTTTTTTATAGAATTTTTAATTTTCAAATTTTCTCAACTTAATATTTTCGCGGTCCGTTCACGGATCGCCCACTTCTTAGTGTCAATAGTTGCGTCTCGGAAAGCTCTTCAAGCACACACCACTTTTGTAAAAATCCGTCGAGTGGTTTCCGAGATATTCGCGATTTTCGCGTTTTTTTCCAGTTTCCCATACAAAGTTCCCAAAAATCACGTAAATCCCTTATATTTCGCAAACTATTGGTTTAAACCCCTAGTACACCCTATAATTAATTCATTATTAAGTAATTTGTCAACTAACTACATTGTTTTTAATCGTAAAATCAGAAGTTTGTAAATTTATATGAAACCGAGTCAATGTGGTTAAGTCCGGGTTCCTCATATAAACTATAATTTCATAAATTTGATTCAACTATATCTCGGTCGTTCTTCGGTCGATCCGAGATATTCCTATACCAAACTACTCGTCTTGCAAATACCTATCCAACGATACCACATTCGATTTCATTATTTTAGTTTTTCATTTTTTTATAGAATTTTTAATTTTCAAATTTTCTCAACTTAATATTTTCGCGGTCCGTTCACGGATCGCCCACTTCTTAGTGTCAATAGTTGCGTCTCGGAAAGCTCTTCAAGCACACACCACTTTTGTAAAAATCCGTCGAGTGGTTTCCGAGATATTCGCGATTTTCGCGTTTTTTTCCAGTTTCCCATACAAAGTTCCCAAAAATCACGTAAATCCCTTATATTTCGCAAACTATTGGTTTAAACCCCTAGTACACCCTATAATTAATTCATTATTAAGTAATTTGTCAACTAACTACATTGTTTTTAATCGTAAAATCAGAAGTTTGTAAATTTATATGAAACCGAGTCAATGTGGTTAAGTCCGGGTTCCTCATATAAACTATAATTTCATAAATTTGATTCAACTATATCTCGGTCGTTCTTCGGTCGATCCGAGATATTCCTATACCAAACTACTCGTCTTGCAAATACCTATCCAACGATACCACATTCGATTTCATTATTTTAGTTTTTCATTTTTTTATAGAATTTTTAATTTTCAAATTTTCTCAACTTAATATTTTCGCGGTCCGTTCACGGATCGCCCACTTCTTAGTGTCAATAGTTGCGTCTCGGAAAGCTCTTCAAGCACACACCACTTTTGTAAAAATCCGTCGAGTGGTTTCCGAGATATTCGCGATTTTCGCTTTTGAAAGCCCGCCCACCCGCCCTTTATCGATTAACTAGATACGACAGTAAAAATTTGAACTGTGTAATAGAAACAGAAACTTTTTCCGAAAATTTTTTTTTGCTATTTTTAACTTTTATTCGTAGTTTATCATCCCAAGATGCCGCGTAAAGTAGAGCCTCCCCCAGAATTACCGTACAAAGCGGCCAATGTCACCACAGTTCAAGAATATCAGGACGCCATCTGCGGACTGACCAACATTATTAACAAGGCGGTGTTCGCCGACAAGAGCGTCACCGGTCCTAACAAGCGCCTTATCCACGCGGCCTCCTCGGAAATCCAAAGGTGCGCCGAGGTGCTGGAAAGGATTATATCCAGGGATTACTCCCCTTTACAGTTGGGCAAGACCTTCCAGCAGCTCCACGCGGATGACCGCAGCGAGTACACCATGCTCTCGGACCTCAGCGGCACGAAACTCAAAGACGCGATAGTGGACGAAATGCGCGTAGAACTTGACAAATTCGCTGAGCGGATTACGCGCACAAACCAGTCGGCCGAACAACCCGCCGAAAACCGTCCCACCTACGCACAGGCCGTTGCGACCACCAGCCGGCCGGGTGCGCAAACCAACCCGTACAAGTCGCTCCCAACATCCAAGCCCGCTCTAATAGTCACCCCCAGGGCTCCAGTGAAATCCAAACAGGAGACACTGGAGGCCTGGAGGAATAGCATATCTTTCAGATCGAGCACTTTCGCACCTGAGCGCGTTAGAGTCGTTTCTAAAAATAAATTAAGAGTAGAATTCGAGTCGACCGAGCACAGGGCACTCGTTCTGAAACAGCTAGACGGTGCTGAATTAGTGTCCGTGGAGCCGGCCCGCCGCATATTACCCATGGTGATATTAAAGGGGATTACCAAGGACCTTCCCGCGGAGGAGCTGGGCGACATCATTGTCAGACAAAATCCTGAGATAGCACGACGCATCTCAGAGAACAAGCACGAAGCTGCCCCCATAGTCAGGTTCACCAGACTTAACAGGAATGATAACCTGTACAATGCAGTGCTTTTGACGACCCCCCGAGTGTGGAGATCCATGATGCGGATGGAGCGCGTATCCCTGGACCATCAAAAAGTGCGCGTCTCCGAATTCAGCCCCTTCGTACAATGTCGCAAGTGCCTCGCCTTCGGGCATACGCAGGCAAAGTGTCCATCAGTAGAAAACCACTGTGCGCATTGTGCGGAGGGACACTCGGGGGATCAATGCCCTAACAGGCAACAAGCGAGCATATGTTATCATTGCCAGCGACGTAACCAGCAATTCAAAACCAATAGACCCACCGACCACGAGGCAACTTCCATGACATGCCCAGTCCTCCGTGCTATGAAAAGCGAAATCGAGTCAAGAGTGGATTACGGATTTAATTAGATAGCTTCCCACTCTAACATATATAAACATGTAACACCTAATAAGCAAAACCTAACGCATAAATAAATAAATTTCATAACATAATCTCACTAATCACAGTCTATATACATAAACTTCATGCAAAAAAAAAAAAAAAAAAAAAAACACATCATCTAAATTTCATCATTTACGTATTTTATATACAACATAGTATAACTATATATTGGATAATATATTTCCAAAGTATATATTTCATTTCTTGTCAAATTATCAATCTCGAATACCCATCGTCTCAATCAAACTTCCAAACCCTGAAATAATAATTCATACATAAACAAAAAAATCAGTAATAATTAAATAAAAGAGATAATTAAAGCATTCAAATAAAAATTAACAAATCAAAAATCAAAAAGGATCTGGGTCGCCCGTATCTCTTAGCGAGGGCTCAAATCTTATTGAAAAGATTTACGCAAAAAAAAAAAAAAAAAAAAAAAACCTAACCTAACCTAACCTAACCTAACCTAACCTAACCTAACCTAACCTAACCTAACCTAACCTAACCTAACCTAACCTAACCTAACCTAACCTAACCTAACCTAACCTAACCTAACCTAACCTAACCTAACCTAACCTAACCTAACCTAACCTAACCTAACCTAACCTGAATCTATATTCTCTTATAATTAAAACACTCATAACTCAGTCGTCCGTCGACAGATTTTAAAAATTCTTACACCTACTTATTTGTCTCATCAATACCCATCTATTGATACCACTTTCGATTTAATTATTTTCATTTTTCAATATTTTATACAATTTTCAGTTTCAAAATTTTTCAATCTTAATATTTTCGCGGTCCGTGCACCGATCTCTTTCAATTTAGTCTTAAAAGTTGCGTCTCGCAGAGACCTATCACCACACACCACTTTTGTTCAGATCTGCTGAGTAGTTCCAGAGATATTCGCGATTTTCGCGTTTTTTCATATAAATACCTAAAATCAGTTAAAAACACTTCTAATTCCTAAACTATTGATATTACCCCCCCTCCCTGCATACAATTAATTCATAGTTACCTATTTCCCCGTCTAATTACGCTGTTTTTATATTTAAATTCATAATTTGAAAATTCCACGAAACCGAGTCAAGGTGGTTAAGCCCGCTTTTCCCATACAATCTATATTCTCTTATAATTAAAACACTCATAACTCAGTCGTCCGTCGACAGATTTTAAAAATTCTTACACCTACTTATTTGTCTCATCAATACCCATCTATTGATACCACTTTCGATTTAATTATTTTCATTTTTCAATATTTTATACAATTTTCAGTTTCAAAATTTTTCAATCTTAATATTTTCGCGGTCCGTGCACCGATCTCTTTCAATTTAGTCTTAAAAGTTGCGTCTCGCAGAGACCTATCACCACACACCACTTTTGTTCAGATCTGCTGAGTAGTTCCAGAGATATTCGCGATTTTCGCGTTTTTTCATATAAATACCTAAAATCAGTTAAAAACACTTCTAATTCCTAAACTATTGATATTACCCCCCCTCCCTGCATACAATTAATTCATAGTTACCTATTTCCCCGTCTAATTACGCTGTTTTTATATTTAAATTCATAATTTGAAAATTCCACGAAACCGAGTCAAGGTGGTTAAGCCCGCTTTTCCCATACAATCTATATTCTCTTATAATTAAAACACTCATAACTCAGTCGTCCGTCGACAGATTTTAAAAATTCTTACACCTACTTATTTGTCTCATCAATACCCATCTATTGATACCACTTTCGATTTAATTATTTTCATTTTTCAATATTTTATACAATTTTCAGTTTCAAAATTTTTCAATCTTAATATTTTCGCGGTCCGTGCACCGATCTCTTTCAATTTAGTCTTAAAAGTTGCGTCTCGCAGAGACCTATCACCACACACCACTTTTGTTCAGATCTGCTGAGTAGTTCCAGAGATATTCGCGATTTTCGCGTTTTTTCATATAAATACCTAAAATCAGTTAAAAACACTTCTAATTCCTAAACTATTGATATTACCCCCCCTCCCTGCATACAATTAATTCATAGTTACCTATTTCCCCGTCTAATTACGCTGTTTTTATATTTAAATTCATAATTTGAAAATTCCACGAAACCGAGTCAAGGTGGTTAAGCCCGCTTTTCCCATACAATCTATATTCTCTTATAATTAAAACACTCATAACTCAGTCGTCCGTCGACAGATTTTAAAAATTCTTACACCTACTTATTTGTCTCATCAATACCCATCTATTGATACCACTTTCGATTTAATTATTTTCATTTTTCAATATTTTATACAATTTTCAGTTTCAAAATTTTTCAATCTTAATATTTTCGCGGTCCGTGCACCGATCTCTTTCAATTTAGTCTTAAAAGTTGCGTCTCGCAGAGACCTATCACCACACACCACTTTTGTTCAGATCTGCTGAGTAGTTCCAGAGATATTCGCGATTTTCGCGTTTTTTCATATAAATACCTAAAATCAGTTAAAAACACTTCTAATTCCTAAACTATTGATATTACCCCCCCTCCCTGCATACAATTAATTCATAGTTACCTATTTCCCCGTCTAATTACGCTGTTTTTATATTTAAATTCATAATTTGAAAATTCCACGAAACCGAGTCAAGGTGGTTAAGCCCGCTTTTCCCATACAATCTATATTCTCTTATAATTAAAACACTCATAACTCAGTCGTCCGTCGACAGATTTTAAAAATTCTTACACCTACTTATTTGTCTCATCAATACCCATCTATTGATACCACTTTCGATTTAATTATTTTCATTTTTCAATATTTTATACAATTTTCAGTTTCAAAATTTTTCAATCTTAATATTTTCGCGGTCCGTGCACCGATCTCTTTCAATTTAGTCTTAAAAGTTGCGTCTCGCAGAGACCTATCACCACACACCACTTTTGTTCAGATCTGCTGAGTAGTTCCAGAGATATTCGCGATTTTCGCGTTTTTTCATATAAATACCTAAAATCAGTTAAAAACACTTCTAATTCCTAAACTATTGATATTACCCCCCCTCCCTGCATACAATTAATTCATAGTTACCTATTTCCCCGTCTAATTACGCTGTTTTTATATTTAAATTCATAATTTGAAAATTCCACGAAACCGAGTCAAGGTGGTTAAGCCCGCTTTTCCCATACAATCTATATTCTCTTATAATTAAAACACTCATAACTCAGTCGTCCGTCGACAGATTTTAAAAATTCTTACACCTACTTATTTGTCTCATCAATACCCATCTATTGATACCACTTTCGATTTAATTATTTTCATTTTTCAATATTTTATACAATTTTCAGTTTCAAAATTTTTCAATCTTAATATTTTCGCGGTCCGTGCACCGATCTCTTTCAATTTAGTCTTAAAAGTTGCGTCTCGCAGAGACCTATCACCACACACCACTTTTGTTCAGATCTGCTGAGTAGTTCCAGAGATATTCGCGATTTTCGCGTTTTTTCATATAAATACCTAAAATCAGTTAAAAACACTTCTAATTCCTAAACTATTGATATTACCCCCCCTCCCTGCATACAATTAATTCATAGTTACCTATTTCCCCGTCTAATTACGCTGTTTTTATATTTAAATTCATAATTTGAAAATTCCACGAAACCGAGTCAAGGTGGTTAAGCCCGCTTTTCCCATACAATCTATATTCTCTTATAATTAAAACACTCATAACTCAGTCGTCCGTCGACAGATTTTAAAAATTCTTACACCTACTTATTTGTCTCATCAATACCCATCTATTGATACCACTTTCGATTTAATTATTTTCATTTTTCAATATTTTATACAATTTTCAGTTTCAAAATTTTTCAATCTTAATATTTTCGCGGTCCGTGCACCGATCTCTTTCAATTTAGTCTTAAAAGTTGCGTCTCGCAGAGACCTATCACCACACACCACTTTTGTTCAGATCTGCTGAGTAGTTCCAGAGATATTCGCGATTTTCGCGTTGCGAAAGCCCGCCCACCCGCCCTCTGTTTATTTACTGAGGTAGACTCGGAAAAATATTTTTCTGATTTATTTATTTTTTTGGTCTTAATTTGATTTATTTCGTCCAAAACGCCACCAAAACAAGACCCCACACCAGAATTACGAGAATAAAAAAATAAAAACTTCAATTTTTCTTCCATAATAAAATATTTATTCCAAAAATTACACTTTATATTTTCTACTGAATATACGATACGTTCTATTAATTATTTACAATAGTTCCTCTTCTAAAACCGCTGTTTCACCTAGTCTCCTCGCCGTCCTCGATTCGCTCGTACCGCCGCACCTGAAACAAAAATAAATAAATTAATAAATCAAATAAAAAATTAAATATAATATTTATCTAACAAAATGTCGCAAATCACATCCCTAGAAATAGGTAGCATTACTCCCACTGCGCCTGACATTACAACAGAATACACCAACTCCATTGTATCGCTAGCACAGGAAATAGTTGAATGTATAAAAACGGCTAGAAGTGTCACCGTGGAAAACAAAAAGTTTGTTATAGGCAAGTCCGAGGAAATACAGAAGCTCGCAGCGCAGATCTCCACGGTCGCTAGAGTTCAAAGTTCGTATCAACGCGACCTGGATGAGCTGAAGGAGTCAATTAAGCAGGACATCGCTAAAGTCACTGAAAACTTAGCCCATTCGGCCAAGACATACGCACAGGTGACCATGACACAGAGCCCCTCCTCCGCCCAGCTATCATCCAAAAAGCGGCCCGCGATACGCACTAAGCCCTCATTGATAGTTACACCTAACGTAGAAGTGAATTCACAAAAGCAGACTCTCGACCTTTGGCGTAAACATATCACGTTTAGGGACACAAATTATGCACCAGAAAATATACAGCCAATAAGCAATAACAGAATTATAGTACAATTCGAAACTGAGGAACATCGGGAAAAAACGCTTAAAAAACTTAGCAATGTGTCTGAAATCTCCGCTGAACCGACCCGTAAGCTCCGCCCGATGATCGTACTAAAGGGCATAACGAAAGAAACGTCGGAAAGAGAGATAGTCGAAATAATTAAAAAACAAAATGATGATATCAACATCGAGGATGATAACAGTATCCAACTAAAATTTACTTTTAAAAATAGAAACATTGCCCTATTTAACGCCGTGCTAATGGTCGCTCCGGCCGTTTTTCACGCAATCATAAACAAAGGTCGTATAAATATAGATCACCAAAAGATACATGCAGAGGAATATGTCCCTCTTTTGCACTGCAACAAATGCCTCAAGTTCGGTCACATTCAAAAAAGATGTACAGCAGGAACACAACGTTGCTCTCACTGCGCCTCCGATAGCCACACTTACAAAGATTGCCCAGAAAAATCGAAGCCCTCGGACCCGATCTGCCACAATTGCCTTTCACATAATGCTAAGAACAAATCTTTAGTTAAAACTAATCACTCTGCACTCTCTCCTCAATGCCCGCGAATGGTTGCGGCGAAGGAACGTACAATATCAAATATAGATTATGGGTTCTAATTCCGGTCAATCTAGTAATAATCTCAAATTTATCCAGTGCAATTTAGGCAGATGTTATAATAGTGAAAAAGAGTTTGTTAAATACTTATCAGACAATGAATATGATGTTGCTTTCATTTCTGAGCCATACGTTGGTAAACGGAACATCATGAAAAATATAAATGGATATGACATTCATCAGTTCACCACAAACACACGCGTTAAAGCGGCCATCGCAATTAAGTCAGGCATCGGAGCCCCTCTTGGCATAACAAGTTTTTCAAGTCCCAATATCTGTACTGTACAAATAACGTATAAATCCAACAAACTTTACCTCGCTTCAGTCTACATTGAGCCGAAAACTGATGATAATAACACTCTAAACCTTCTAGACTTACTCCTCCAACATGTTCAGAATTCTCACGCCATCATCTGCGGTGATTTCAACGGATGGCACCCCGTCTGGGGCTCGGCTACCTCCAATAAAAGAGGACGCGAAATCATAGATTTAGTAACCTCACACAATCTAACCCTCTGTAACGTTGGTAATCAACCCACTTTCGAAACTTCTTCTTCAGGCATCATAAGAACTTCCATTATTGATTTAACTATTGCGTCTGATTTAACTGCGCTCAAAATACACTCGTGGAAAATTAATTATAACGCTTGCCCGACGTCAGAACACCATGCTATTGAATTTAAATTTAATATAAATAAAAATAAACTTAAATCTAAGAAAACACTTACCACTTACCGCTACAACACACGTGGAGCCGACTGGAACCTGGTTGAAGAACTGCTCAAGCGCGAAATGATGAACTCCTCCCTCGACGACACTGAAATTAAAAACCTAAATACTACAGGATTAGATCAATATATAAATTCATTAACAAAATGTATACAAAAAGTATGTGATAAAACTTTAAAATGTAAACGTAATAAATTAAAGAACATACCTTGGTGGAACGAAGAGCTGGAGAACCTGAAAAGAAAAGTCGTCTTCCTACATCACCGAATACAGGATCTGAAAAAAGGAAAAAAGCCTATTGAAAATGCATTAATAGAAAGACAAACTGTTAAAGAAGAATACAAACTCGCCCTCTCCAAAGCTTCCACTGAACATTTTCGAAACTTTTGTAGTACACAAGGGAAGGAGGACGTGTGGACACTTACCAATCGATTATTAAAAAACTCACCCCAACCTACTCCACCCACCACACTAAACATTGGAAACAACACCTTCACCAAAACTAGCAAAGAGTCCGCGAATGCCCTAATCGACAGATTTTACCCACAGGATTCACCAGATTGTTTAGAAACACAAAAACAATTAAGATTTAAAATTAATGGTATCCCAGCCACACCGAACGAAGTCGATTTTACGCAAGCTGAAGTTCTAGATTGCATGCTATCAATGAACACACAACGAGCCCCTGGCCCCGACCATCTTACGGCAGACATTTGCTCCAAATTTGTAGAAACCTTCCCGGATATTACTACACAAGTAATGAATCATTGCTTACACCTCTCCCACTTCCCTACCTCCTGGAAAAAGGCCTTCGTTAAAACCGTACCTAAACCCAACAAAACTGATTACAACGACATCTCATCCTACAGACCCATTGGCTTACTTGACGTATTTGGAAAGGTACTCGAGAAACTCATAGCTAAAAGGCTAATATACCATTTGAACATTACTAATAACCTGAGTGAACACCAATATGGGTTCCGTGAACAGAGGTCTACCACCGATGCCCTCTTTGAAGCACTAACACGCATAAAAACTGAGAAGAACCACGGAAACGTGGTTATGGCCGTATCCTTAGATATCAAAGGGGCATTTGACCACGCCTGGTGGCCCGCACTATTTAACAGACTTCACGTCATCAAATGCCCAGCAAACATCTACAAAATTCTAAAAAGCTACACTAACAACAGAACTGTTACCCTAAATTACGGTGATGCTACGGTCGGTAGGCTTCTGTCTCGAGGGTGTATTCAGGGTTCGGTACTGGGACCTATTATCTGGAATCTTATACTAGACGAACTTCTTTTCACAAAACTCCCTCCAAATTGTCATCTACAGGCATATGCAGATGATCTGCTTCTCATATCTTCTGCTAAAAATAATAATGAATTAGAGATTAACACAAATGAAGCATTAAATATTATTACTAATTGGGGACGAGCAGTTAAATTGGAATTCTCAACAAATAAAACCCAAGCTATAGTCTTCACGGCTAAAGCCAACAAATGTAAAATCTATGTCAACAATAGTCGCTTACAGTTTTCTAATGAAATTAAATATCTTGGAGTTACAATAGATAAAAATATAAAATTCATTAAACACGTTCAAAATACAATAATTAGAGCTCAAAAAATTCATCAAAAACTTAAAATATTTGTCCGTCCCACGTGGGGAATCAATTCAGAAAATATCTCAATTATATACAAACAGGTAATAGTACCCATAATAACATACGCAGCGGGAATTTGGGGTTCTGCTACAAAATATGAGTTGGTTAAAAACCTACTCAAATCGTTCCAAAGAGGTTTCGCGCTCAAAATTATAAGAGCCTTCAGAACTGTTTCGGCTACTGCTGCTATCTCTCTAGCTCAACTCACCCCTCTCCACCTTAAAGTCGAGGAAGTAGCGGCAGTGGAACAGACCAAATTCTTAGGCAATTCTCCCTTCCTCCCGGAGGACATCACTTTAGAAAAACCTGTATCCACCAAAGAACTTCTTCATCCCGCAGACAGGAAATCTATAAACTTTGAATACGCTGTCAGTCAGACTGAAATTAATAAGTTAGTCTCACCCGATTCTACAATGATTTTCACAGACGGCAGCAAACAAGACGATAATAAAGTAGGTGCAGCCTTTGTTGCTTATAAAACAAATACAACTAAAGTCATCCAAAAATTTAAACTCCATGGCAGCTGTACTGTCTTTCAAGCAGAACTGTTCGCCATCGAGCACGCTTGCCTTTGGGCCACACAAAACAACATCAAAAACTTGGCAATTCTTACGGATTCCCTTTCCAGTCTTTACGAGATCAAAAATAAACATAGTAAAAATAGATCAGTTGCACTAATACACAAATACATACACACAGTCGAAAACAATAGTGGAAATGTCGTATTCATATGGGTAAAGGCACACGCTGGCCTTGCCGGCAACGAAGAGGCAGACATTGCTGCCAAAGCAGCCGCGTTGTCCCACAACCCATATGAATACGACAAGTTCCCAATAAGTTACATAAAAACACAATTAAAAAATATTAATAAAATTAAGTCTGCTCAAATTTTCAACACAGGTACACAAGGTGAACACACAAGACAATTATGCAATAATCTAGATGTCATCCATAAATTATTCGAATCTACTTCCGTTTCTTTCGAACTCACACAAATTTTAACTGGTCACGGGTACCATCTCTCGTATTTACATAGATTCAAAATCAAAATGACTGACCTTTGTCCATGTAACTCAACTTCTCAGCAAACAATTCAGCACCTTCTTAAACATTGTCCGAAATACTTTAGAACTAGAAATGCCCACATCTCAACTTGCAACATGGAAAACATATTAGACCCATTTAACATACCTGAAATCGTCACAAATCCAAACTGCATCAAATCCTTCGAAAATCATGTTAAACAAATAGTACAAACACTTAAAAAATTCAATGAAAACATAGTTTAATACAGTATAAATTATCTCATTTCATAATCTCATTTCAAACAAAATCGTAAATTATCTTAATTCATAATCTTATCTCACAATCTCATTTCAAACAAACATATAACTCATTTAATATTTAAAATTCAAACAATTTAAATTAAAACCCTGTTCTAGGCCGCCCGTATCAAATTGCGAGGACCTTTTACAGAAATAAGCCTTGAAAGAACCCACTCGTTTCGACGAGGGAAAAAAAAAAAAAAAAAAAAAAAAAAAAACCTAACCTAACCTAACCTAACCTAACCTAACCTAACCTAACCTAACCTAACCTAACCTAACCTAACCTAACCTAACCTAACCTAACCTAACCTAACCTAACCTAACCTAACCTAACCTAACCTAACCTAACCTAACCTAACCTAACCTAACCTAACCATATAAATTAAAATTTGCAACAAACTTACCTCAGCCGTTTCTTGATCGATCTTCGTGTTCTATATCTCGTTTTCTTCGTCTCGCCTGCGCCTATCCAACCCTGAAAGCAGAATAAGAAAAACTCCATTAGTTTATTTTTCACAAATTTTCACATTTTCAAAACTTTCCACCCGCGTAGTTTCGTGGTCCGTCCACCTTTTTCTTTCATTTCTTCTTTAATAGCTGCGTCTCGTCGAGACCTTCCGTTTGACACCTTCCTCGATAACATCCGACCGCTGGTTATCGAGATATTTCCACTTTTTCAGTTTCGATTGCCCGCCCACCCGCCCTTTATTTGCACAGATACTTGCGACAGTAAAAATTTGAAATTTACAATAGGAATACAAATTTTTTCCGAATTTTTCTTTTAACTGTCTTTCATCTTCCTACCCCTTTTTGACTACTTTCCACATATTTTGACTGACACCTCGACCTGTAACCCCTAAATTTTCTCTTTTCTCTTATTTTTTGAAATTTTTCAAATCTATTGGTCACTAACATGTCTGATCCAGCTGAAACAGCCCTAAAGGAATCACAGGAGAGTACATCTGGTACATCCACACAGAAAGTGGCAGAAAATCCGCCGCTCAAAAAGAAGACGAGAGTTGAGGAAGCGCGAGCAGCCCTAAACAAGGCTAAGCTCCACCTGTCAAACTCCCGTAACATAAAGACAGAAATAAAAGTGGAAGTTACCAGCGCCATAGATAAACTTTACCAACTCGTTAAAGACGCAGAACTGGAGTTGACAAAGGAGCGTGGGGGAAGTGGAACGAAACCGAGGGAAACCAGACCGGAACCACAGGTTGCTCAAGTGGCCGGAGAATACAGCAGGAATGACAGCCACATCATGGAAGCGATTGAGGCCAATACGAGGCTTCTTGCTGAAAATGGCAAAAAGTTGGACCAGTTGAAGGAGGCTTTAGAAGGACAAAAGGAAATCCTTGAGAAGACAACTTACGCGAGTGTAGTTGCGGCGGGCCGCGATCCATTGCCCAAAATGCAGAAAGCACTGCACTCGGTGGTTGTGTCCTCAACGAATGAGGAAGAGACTGGTGAGGAAATACTGGAGAGGGTACGAAAGACAGTAGACGCCAAAGAAGGATGGATACAAGTCGAGAGAGTAAGAAAAGGAAAAGACCGTAAAATAATTATGGGATGCAGAACCCAAGAAGACAGGCAGAAGGTCAGGGAAAGACTAGAGGCGGCTGGTGAACATCTTGTAGTGGAAGAAGTAAAAAACAAAGACCCGCTCCTGGTCTTAAAAGACGTGCTCACCGTACACAGTGATGAAGAAGTCATCAAGGCTTTCAGAAACCAAAATAAGGATATCTTCCATGGTCTGGACGAGGAAGAAAGCCGAGCCACAATAAAATATCGGAAGAAGGCGCGAAACCCCTGCTGCGGTCATATCGTCATAAGCGTATCGCCCACCGTCTGGAGACGCTCGATTGACCAGGTTAAGGTTAAAATTGACCTACAGGCGGTCTATGTGATGGATCACTCGCCATTAGTACAGTGTACCCGATGCTTGGGATATGGGCATAGTCGGCGGCTTTGCAAGGAGCCTGCCGACCTGTGTAGCCACTGCGGTGATCCTCACATGGCGGCCGAATGCCCCAAGCGGTTGATCGGAGAAGCACCTGCCTGCACCAACTGCGTCCGTGCTAAGCTGGAACATGGGCAACATAACGCATTCAGCAACGATTGTCCCATTAGGAAAAAGAGAGATGCACTTGCCCGGATGTCCATTGCGTATTGCTAAAGGCACCTCAACAGAATTAACTCAGTATAAAATCCTCCAAGCCAACCTGCAGAGGAGTAAACTGGCTACCAACGAACTATTGCTGGAAGCCGGGAAACGCAAAGCAGCAGTCGCTCTGCTCCAAGAGCCGTACGTGGGTGCCGTAAAGAGTATGAGGAGTCACCGTGGCGTTAGAATCTTCCAGAGTTCTGATGTAGGGGAGGGTACTGTCAAGGCAGCAATAGCTGTATTCGACAGCGACTTAGACGTTTTACAGTACCCGGAACTCACCACAAACAATATCGTCGTGGTGGGGATCCGAACTAGAGCCTGGGAGATCACACTCGTCTCTTACTATTTTGAGCCAAATTTGCCCTTGGAGCCGTATCTGGCACACTTTAAAACTATCCAGCGAAGCAAGGGGCCAGGCAGGTTGGTATTTGGGGGTGACTCAAATGCAAAGTCCACTTGGTGGGGTAGTAGCCAGGAGGACTTAAGAGGAGAGGAGATGTGCGGTGCCTTAGACGAGATGGGCTTACATGTTCTCAACGTAGGAAACATCCCAACGTTTGACGTCATAAGAGGGGGCAAAAGATACTGCAGCCACGTGGACGTCACGGCCTGCACAATGGACATCTTAAACATCGTAGAAAACTGGCGAGTGATCGAGAGTCTTACGAGTTCGGATCACCAGGGAATTACATTTAGCCTAAACTTAGAAAAATCTAAAGGTATAAATATAGAGAGGACAACGAGAATCTACAATACGAAAAAAGCATGTTGGGACCAGTTCCATAATAAACTAAATCAAAATATAAAAGAAAATAATTTAACTTTAGAAGAACTACATAAAATAGATAACGTAGAATATTTAGAAAAAACAATAGAAACATATACAAAAGCTATTACCGAAACATGTAGACAGACTATACCTATTAAAAGTAAAAAAGAGACACTTACCTTTCCTTGGTGGTCCAAAAAACTCGAAGACCTGAAGAAGAAAGTGGACACGAAGAGACGACGCATCAGAAACGCAGCACCGGTTCGAAGACAGCACGTAGTCAGCATGTACCTGGAAGAAAAAGAAAATTATGAGATTGAAGTGCAACTGGCAATAACAAATAGTTGGAAGGAGTTTTGTGGGAAGCAGGATAGGGAGGGAATGTGGGAAGGAATTTATCGAGTTATTGCCAGATCTGCAAAAAGGGAAGAGGACATACCACTGCAAGAAGGAGGCAGAACATTGGATGCGAGGCAATCGGTGAGGCTTCTAGCTGAAACCTTTTATCCAGAAGATAATAGCGAGAATGACGATGCAGACCATCAACAAACTCGAAAGCTAGCAGAATCCGTAAATTCGTGGAGTCAGGGTGAGCGGTATGACCTGCCGTTTACCCTGAACGAGCTCGAAGTGTCTGTAAAGTCATTCAACCCCAAAAAGGCCCCGGGAGCCGATGGCTTCACCGCTGACATATGTATGAGAGCCATAAACAGTGACCCCACTTACTTTCTAACCCTGATAAATAAATGTATGACGCTCGGATACTTCCCTAAGATCTGGAAGGAAGCCACGGTGGTTGTATTGAGAAAACCAGGGAAAAGCTCGTACACTGAGCCCAAATCGTACAGGCCGATTGGTCTCTTGCCAGTACTGGGTAAGGTTTATGAAAAAATGCTGGTGGCTCGCCTCAAATACCATCTGTTACCGAGGATTAGTACTCGCCAATACGGATTCATGCCCCAAAAAAGCACTGAAGACTCGCTTTATACACTAATGCAGCACATCAGTGATAATTTAAGCAGGAAAAAGATCGTAACATTAGTGTCACTAGATATCGAGGGAGCATTTGATAGTGCTTGGTGGCCAGCTATACGAGTCCGGTTGGCTGAGGAAAACTGCCCGATCAATTTGAGGCGAGTCATCGACAGTTACTTAAGCGACCGGAAAGTGACAGTGAGGTACGCGGGCCAGCAGCACGAACGGAGGACTAACAAAGGCTGTGTTCAGGGATCCATAGGTGGTCCTCTCCTCTGGAACGTTCTGCTCGATCCGCTCCTCAAGCTGCTTGAAAACAAGGGCTACTACAGTCAGGCGTTCGCTGATGATGTCGTGATGGTGTTCTGTGGTGAGACGGCACGAGATGTCGAGGGACAAGCCAATGCCGCGCTTGGCCATGTTCGGGCGTGGGGTGTCCGAAATAAGCTCAGATTCGCTCCGCAAAAAACTTGCGCGATGGTACTGACGCGAAAGCTTAAATATGACACACCACGCTTGAGCATGGGCGGGATCGACATTGCAATGTCCAAGGAGATAAAACTGCTGGGTCTCACCATAGACGATAAACTCACGTTTAATTCCCACATCGCGAAAGTCTGTAACAAAGCCATCGGGGTGTATAAGCAGTTAATAAGAACCGCCCGGGTGAGCTGGGGTCTAAACCCTGAAGTGCTCCGAACAATTTACACGGCGGCAGTTGAGCCCATTATACTTTATGCCGCAAGTGTATGGGCGCCGGCCGCGACAAAAATCGGAGTGCGCAAGCAGCTTAATGCGGTTCAGCGGGGTTTTGCACAGAAAATATGCAAAGCGTATCGAACGGTGTCATTGAATTCGGCACTGGTGCTGACTGGAATCCTCCCACTGGATCTTCGTATAAAAGAGGCGGCACTTTTGTACGAGGCTAAGAAGGGGGTACCCCAGCCCGCACTAGGTGACCGAGAGGTGGAGGTAATGATACCGTTCACTGAAGCTCTACATCCGGCCGAAAAGCAGCAACTGAAGCTCAAATGCCTGATTGATCAGGAACAGTACGACGGCAATAGCGATTTCGAGGTGCGCATTTTTACCGACGGCAGTAAAATAGAGAGCAAAGTCGGGGCAGCGCTGTCCATTTGGGAGGGTGCCGTCGAGACACGAGCCCGCAAATTCGCTCTGCCGTCGTACTGTACCGTTTATCAGGCAGAACTCCTGGCAATTTGTAGGGCGGTCGAAGAAGCGCTGAAAATGAAAAAATGTACATTCGGTATATACAGCGACTCCAGAGCGGCCCTTGAGACTGTAGCGAACCCGAACTCGACCCATCCACTGGCGGCGGAAACGAGAGCCACCATAAGACGGTGTGAGCTCCAGAACAAGCAAGTCTCCTTGTTCTGGATAAAAGCACACGCCGGTCTGGATGGGAACGAGAAAGCCGACCAACTGGCTAAGGAGGCCGCCCTGGGGTCAAAAAAGCGCCCTGACTATGACCGATGCCCTATCTCATTCGTCAAACGTACGATCCGACTGCGTACTATTGACGAATGGGATAGCAGATACAAGTCCAGCGAAACCGCAAAGGTGACAAAAATGTTTCTTCCGGATGTCCTCTCGGCCCACAGAGTAATTAAGAAGTTTGAACCAACAAGTATCACCACACAAGTTATGACGGGGCATGGTGGGTTCTCCTCATACTTGAAAAGGTTTAAGTGTAAGGAGAACTCATCTTGTGTTTGTGACATGGGAGCCGACGAGGACATACCTCACCTACTATTTGATTGCCCAATATTCGGCCGGAGGAGATACAATCTAGAGCAGGAGTTAGAAACTGTTTTAAGTCCCGCAAGCCTGCCAGAAATAATGGCAGGCAAAAATAGAGAAAAAATAATAAAATATTGCACTGATATTGCAAGAATAGTAATAGATAGGAACAAGACAGAAACTTTGCAATAAAATATGCATGTATAAAAGAAAATATGAGTACCAAAATATTTTTATATATATATATTTATGTATGTATTATACCACGTTATATTGTAAAGACAAAGAAAATGAAAAAATGAGTATAAAAAACAAAATGAAAAGCAAACAAAGGCCTTATCTATGATAGGGGATTTCAGAAACAAAAAAAAAAAAAAAAAAAAAAAAAAAAAAAAAAAAACCTAACCTAACCTAACCGATATTCTCTTATAATTAAAACACTCATAACTCAGTCGTCCGTCGACAGATTTTAAAAATTCTTACACCTACTTATTTGTCTCATCAATACCCATCTATTGATACCACTTTCGATTTAATTATTTTCATTTTTCAATTTTTTATACAATTTTCAGTTTCAAAATTTTTCAGTCTTAATATTTTCGCGGTCCGTGCACCGATCTCTTTCAATTTAGTCTTAAAAGTTGCGTCTCGCAGAGACCTATCACCACACACCACTTTTGTTCAGATCTGCTGAGTAGTTCCAGAGATATTCGCGATTTTCGCGTTTTTTCATATAAATACCTAAAATCAGTTAAAAACCTTTCTAATTCCTAAACTATTGATATTACCCCCCCTCCCTGCATACAATTAATTCATAGTTACCTATTTCCCCGTCTAATTACGCTGTTTTTATATTTAAATTCATAATTTGAAAATTCCACGAAACCGAGTCAAGGTGGTTAAGCCCGCTTTTCCCATATAATCTATATTCTCTTATAATTAAAACACTCATAACTCAGTCGTCCGTCGACAGATTTTAAAAATTCTTACACCTACTTATTTGTCTCATCAATACCCATCTATTGATACCACTTTCGATTTAATTATTTTCATTTTTCAATTTTTTATACAATTTTCAGTTTCAAAATTTTTCAGTCTTAATATTTTCGCGGTCCGTGCACCGATCTCTTTCAATTTAGTCTTAAAAGTTGCGTCTCGCAGAGACCTATCACCACACACCACTTTTGTTCAGATCTGCTGAGTAGTTCCAGAGATATTCGCGATTTTCGCGTTTTTTCATATAAATACCTAAAATCAGTTAAAAACCTTTCTAATTCCTAAACTATTGATATTACCCCCCCTCCCTGCATACAATTAATTCATAGTTACCTATTTCCCCGTCTAATTACGCTGTTTTTATATTTAAATTCATAATTTGAAAATTCCACGAAACCGAGTCAAGGTGGTTAAGCCCGCTTTTCCCATATAATCTATATTCTCTTATAATTAAAACACTCATAACTCAGTCGTCCGTCGACAGATTTTAAAAATTCTTACACCTACTTATTTGTCTCATCAATACCCATCTATTGATACCACTTTCGATTTAATTATTTTCATTTTTCAATTTTTTATACAATTTTCAGTTTCAAAATTTTTCAGTCTTAATATTTTCGCGGTCCGTGCACCGATCTCTTTCAATTTAGTCTTAAAAGTTGCGTCTCGCAGAGACCTATCACCACACACCACTTTTGTTCAGATCTGCTGAGTAGTTCCAGAGATATTCGCGATTTTCGCGTTGCGAAAGCCCGCCCACCCGCCCTCTGTTTATTTACTGAGGTAGACTCGGAAAAATATTTTTCTGATTTATTTATTTTTTTTTTGGTCTTAATTTGATTTATTTCGTCCAAAACGCCACCAAAACAAGACTCCACACCAGAATTACAAGAATATAAAATAAAAACTTCAATAATTCTTCCACAATAAAATATTTCTTCCAAAAATTACACTTTATATTTTCTACTGAATATACGATAAGTTCTATTAATTATTTACAATAGTTCCTCTTCTAAAACCGCTGTTTCACTTAGTCTCCTCGCCGTCCTCGATTAGCTCGTACCGCCGCACCTGTAACAAAAAATAAATAAATTAATAAATCAAATAAAAATTAAAATATAATATTCATCTAACAAAATGTCGCAAATCACATCCCTAGAAATAGGTAGCATAACTCCCACTGCGCCCGACATTACAACAGAATACACCAACTCCATTGTATCGCTAGCACAGGAAATAGTTGAATGTATAAAAACGGCTAGAAGTGTCACCGTGGAAAACAAAAAGTTTGTTATAGGCAAGTCCGAGGAAATACAGAAGCTTGCAGCGCAGATCTCCACGGTCGCTAGAGTTCAAAATTCGTATCAACGCGACCTAGATGAGCTGAAGGAGTCTATTAAGCAGGACATCGCTAAAGTCACCGAAAACTTAGCCCATTCGGCCAAGACATACGCACAGGTGACCATGACACAGAGCCCCTCCTCCGCCCAGCT
Organism: Spicauda simplicius; assembly: GCA_949699795.1. Classification (NCBI taxonomy): domain Eukaryota; kingdom Metazoa; phylum Arthropoda; class Insecta; order Lepidoptera; family Hesperiidae; genus Spicauda; species Spicauda simplicius. The sequence goes on from OX453070.1 coordinate 33,499, forward strand.
ATCATCCAAAAAGCGGCCCGCGATACGCACTAAGCCCTCATTGATAGTTACACCTAACGTAGAAGTGAATTCACAAAAGCAGACTCTCGACCTTTGGCGTAAACATATCACGTTTAGGGACACAAATTACGCACCAGAAAATATACAGCCAATAAGCAATAACAGAATTATAGTACAATTTGAAACTGAGGAACACCGGGAAAAAACGCTTAATAAACTCAAAAATGTGTCCGAAATCTCCGCTGAACCGACCCGTAAGCTCCGCCCGATGATCGTACTAAAGGGCATAACGAAAGAAATGTCGGAAAGAGAGATAGTCGAAATAATTAAAAAACAAAATGATGATATCAACATCGAGGATGATAACTGTATTCAACTAAAATTTACTTTTAAAAATAGAAACATTGCCCTATTTAACGCCGTGCTAATGGTCGCTCCGGCCGTTTTTCACGCAATCATAAACAAAGGTCGTATAAATATAGATCACCAAAAGATACATGCAGAGGAATACGTCCCTCTTTTACACTGCAACAAATGCCTCAAGTTCGGTCACACTCAAAAAAGATGTACAGCAGAAACACAGCGTTGCTCTCACTGCGCCTCCGATAGCCATACTTACAAAGATTGCCCAGAAAAATCGAAGCCCTCGGACCCGATCTGCCACAATTGCCTTACACACAATGCTAAGAACAAATCTTTAGTTAAAACCAATCACTCTGCACTCTCTCCTCAATGCCCGCGAATGGTTGCGGCGAAGGAACGTACAATATCAAATATAGATTATGGGTTCTAATTCCGGTCAATCTAGTAATAATCTCAAATTTATTCAGTGCAATTTAGGCAGATGTTATAATAGTGAAAAAGAGTTTGTTAAATATTTATCAGACAATGAATATGATGTTGCTTTCATCTCTGAGCCATACGTCGGTAAACGAAACATCATGAAAAATATAAATGGATATGACATTCATCAGTTCACCACAAACACACGCGTTAAAGCGGCCATCGCAATTAAGTCAGGCATCGGAGCCCCTCTTGGCATAACAAGTTTTTCAAGTCCCAATATCAGTACTGTACAAATAACGTATAAATCCAGCAAACTTTACCTCGCTTCAGTCTACATTGAGCCCAAAACTGATGATAATAACACTCTAAACCTTCTAGACTTACTCCTCCAACATGTTCAGAATTCTCACGCCATCATCTGCGGTGATTTCAACGGATGGCACCCCGTCTGGGGCTCGGCTACCTCCAATAAAAGAGGACGCGAAATCATAGATCTAGTAACTTCACACAATCTAACCCTCTGTAACGTTGGTAATCAACCCACTTTCGAGACTTCTTCTTCAGGCATTGTAAGAACTTCCGTTATTGATTTAACTATTGCCTCTGATTTAACTGCGCTCAAAATACACTCCTGGAAAATTAATTATAACGCTTGTCCGACGTCAGAACACCATGCTATTGAATTTAAATTTAATATAAATAAAAATAAACTTAAATCTAAGAAAACACTTACCACATACCGCTACAACACACGTGGAGCCGACTGGAACCTGGTTGAAGAACTGCTCAAGCGCGAAATGATGAACTCCTCCCTCGACGACACTGAAATTAAAAACTTAAATACTACAGGATTAGATCAATATATAAATTCATTAACAAAATGTATACAAAAAGTATGTGATAAAACTTTAAAATGTAAACGTAATAAATTAAAGAACATACCTTGGTGGAACGAAGAGCTGGAGAACCTGAAAAGAAAAGTCGTCTTCCTACATCACCGAATACAGGATCTGAAAAAAGGAAAAAAGCCTATTGAAAATGCATTAATAGAAAGACAATCTGTTAAAGAAGAATACAAACTCGCCCTCTCCAAAGCTTCCACTGAACATTTTCGAAACTTTTGTAGTACACAAGGGAAGGAGGACGTGTGGACACTTACCAATCGATTATTAAAAAACTCACCCCAACCTACTCCACCCACCACACTAAACATTGGAAACAACACCTTCACCAAAACTAGCAAAGAGTCCGCGAATGCCCTAATCGACAGATTTTACCCTCAAGATTCACCCGATTGTTTAGAAACACAAAAACAATTAAGATTTAAAATTAATAGTATCCCAGCCACACCGAACGAAGTCGATTTTACGCAAGCTGAAGTTCTAGATTGCATGCTCTCAATGAACACACAACGAGCCCCTGGCCCCGACCATCTTACGGCAGACATTTGCTCCAAATTTGTAGAAACCTTCCCGGATATCACTACACAAGTTATGAATCATTGCTTACACCTCTCCCACTTCCCTACCTCCTGGAAAAAGGCCTTCGTTAAAACCGTACCTAAACCCAACAAAACTGATTACAACGACATCTCATCCTACAGACCCATTGGCTTACTTGACGTATTTGGAAAGGTACTCGAGAAACTCATAGCTAAAAGGCTAATATACCATTTGAACATTACTAATAACCTGAGTGAACACCAATATGGGTTCCGTGAACAGAGGTCTACCACCGATGCCCTCTTTGAAGCACTAACACGCATAAAAACTGAGAAGAACCACGGAAACGTGGTTATGGCCGTATCCTTAGATATCAAAGGGGCATTTGACCACGCCTGGTGGCCCGCACTATTCAACAGACTTCACGTCATCAAATGCCCAGCAAACATCTACAAAATTCTAAAAAGCTACACTAACAACAGAACTGTTACCCTAAATTACGGTGATGCTACGGTCGGTAGGCTTCTGTCTCGAGGGTGCATTCAGGGTTCGGTACTGGGACCCATTATCTGGAATCTTATACTAGACGAACTTCTTTTTACAAAACTCCCTCCAAATTGTCATCTACAGGCATATGCAGATGATCTGCTTCTCATATCTTCTGCTAAAAATAATAATGAATTAGAGATTAACACAAATGAAGCATTAAATATTATTACTAATTGGGGACGAGCAGTTAAATTGGAATTCTCAACAAATAAAACCCAAGCTATAGTCTTCACGGCTAAAGCCAACAAATGTAAAATCTATGTCAACAATAGTCGCTTACAGTTTTCTAATGAAATTAAATATCTTGGAGTTACAATAGATAAAAATATAAAATTCATTAAACACGTTCAAAATACAATAATTAGAGCTCAAAAAATTCATCAAAAACTTAAAATATTTGTCCGTCCCACGTGGGGAATCAATTCAGAAAACATCTCAATTATATACAAACAGGTAATAGTACCCATAATAACATACGCAGCGGGAATTTGGGGTTCTGCTACAAAATATGAGTTGGTTAAAAACCTACTCAAATCGTTCCAAAGAGGTTTCGCGCTCAAAATTATAAGAGCCTTCAGAACTGTTTCGGCTACTGCTGCTATCTCTCTAGCTCAACTCACTCCTCTCCACCTCAAAGTCGAGGAAGTAGCGGCAGTGGAACAGACCAAATTCTTTGGCAATTCTCCCTTCCTCCCAGAGGACATCACTTTAGAAAAACCTGTATCCCCCAAAGAACTTCTTCATCCCGCTGACAGGAAATGTATAAATTTTGAATACGCTGTCAGTCAGACCGAAATTAATAAGTTAGTCTCACCCGATTTTACAATGATCTTCACAGACGGCAGCAAACAAGACAATAATAAAGTAGGTGCAGCCTTCGTTGCTTATAAAACAAATACAACTAAAGTAATCCAAAAATTTAAACTCCATGGCAGCTGTACTGTCTTTCAGGCAGAACTGTTCGCCATCGAGAACGCTTGCCTTTGGGCCACACAAAACAACATCCAAAACTTGGCAATTCTTACGGATTCCCTTTCCAGTCTGTACGAAATCAAAAATAAACATAGTAAAAATAGATCAGTTGTACTAATACACAAATACATACACACAGTCGAAAACAATAGTGGAAATGTCGTATTCATATGGGTAAAGGCACACGCTGGCCTTGCCGGCAACGAAGAGGCAGACATTGCTGCGAAAGCAGCCGCGTTGTCCCACAACCCATATGAATACGACAAGTTCCCAATAAGTTACATAAAAACACAATTAAAAAATATTAATAAAATTAAGTCTGCTCAAATTTTCAACACAGGAACACAAGGTGAACACACAAGACAATTATGCAATAATCTAGATGTCATCCATAAATTATTCGAATCTACTTCCGCTTCTTTCGAACTTACGCAAATTTTAACTGGTCACGGGTACCATCTCTCGTATTTACACAGATTCAAAATCAAAATGACTGACCTTTGTCCATGTAACTCAAATTCTCAGCAAACAATTCAGCACCTTCTTAAACATTGTCCGAAATATTTTAGAACTAGAAATGACCACATCTCAACCTGCAACATGGAAAACATTTTAGACCCATTTAACATACCTGAAATCGTTACAAATCCAAACTGCGTCAAATCCTTCGAAAATCATGTTAAACAAATAGTACAAACACTTAAAAAATTCAATGAAAACATAGTATAACACAGTATAAATTATCTCATTTCATAATCTCATTTCAAACAAAATCGTAAATTATCTTAATTCATAATCTCATCTCACAATCTCATTTCAAACAAACATATAACTCATTTAATATTTAAAATTCAAACAATTTAAATTAAAACCCTGTTCTAGGCCGCCCGTATCAAATTGCGAGGACCTTTTACAGAAATAAGCCATGAAAGAACCCACTCGTTTCGACGAGGGGAAACAAAAAAAAAAAAAAAAAAAAAAAAAAAAAAAACCTAACCTAACCTAACCTAACCTAACCTAACCTAACCTAACCTAACCTAACCTAACCTAACCTAACCTAACCTAACCTAACCTAACCTAACCTAACCTAACCTAACCTAACCTAACCTAACCTAACCTAACCTAACCTAACCTAACCTAACCTAACCTAACCTAACCTAACCTAACCTAACCTAACCTAACCTAACCTAACCTAACCTAACCTAACCTAACCTAACCTAACCTAACCAGATATTCTCTTATAATTAAAACACTCATAACTCAGTCGTCCGTCGACAGATTTTAGAAATTCTTACACCTACTTATTCGTCTCATCAATACCCATCTATTGATACCACTTTCGATTAAATTATTTTCATATTTCAATTTTTTATACAATTTTCAGTTTCAAAATTTTTCAGTCTTAATATTTTCGCGGTCCGTGCACCGATCTTTTTCAATTTAGTCTTAAAAGTTGCGTCTCGCAGAGACCTATCACCACACACCACTTTTGTTCAGATCTGCTGAGTAGTTCCAGAGATATTCGCGATTTTCGCGTTGCGAAAGCCCGCCCACCCGCCCTCTGTTTATTTACTGAGGTAGACTCGGAAAAATATTTTTCTGATTTATTTATTTTTTGGTCTTAATTTGATTTATTTCGTCCAAAACGCCACCAAAACAAGACCCCACACCAGAATTACGAGAATAAAAAAAAAAAAAAAAAAAACTTCAATTTTTCTTCCACAATAAAATATTTATTCCAAAAATTACACTTTATATTTTCTACTGAATATACGATACGTTCTATTAATTATTTACAATAGTTCCTCTTCTAAAACCGCTGTTTCACTTAGTCTCCTCGCCGTCCTCGATTCGCTCGTACCGCCGCACCTGTAACAAAAATAAATAAATTAATAAATCAAATAAAAAATTAAATATAATATTTATCTAACAAAATGTCGCAAATCACATCCCTAGAAATAGGTAGCATTACTCCCACTGCGCCCGACATTACAACAGAATACACCAACTCCATTGTATCGCTAGCACAGGAAATAGTTGAATGTATAAAAACGGCTAGAAGTGTCACCGTGGAAAACAAAAAGTTTGTTATAGGCAAGTCCGAGGAAATACAGAAGCTCGCAGCGCAGATCTCCACGGTCGCTAGAGTTCAAAGTTCGTATCAACGCGACCTGGATGAGCTGAAGGAGTCAATTAAGCAGGACATCGCTAAAGTCACTGAAAACTTAGCCCATTCGGCCAAGACATACGCACAGGTGACCATGACACAGAGCCCCTCCTCCGCCCAGCTATCATCCAAAAAGCGGCCCGCGATACGCACTAAGCCCTCATTGATAGTTACACCTAACGTAGAAGTGAATTCACAAAAGCAGACTCTCGACCTTTGGCGTAAACATATCACGTTTAGGGACACAAATTATGCACCAGAAAATATACAGCCAATAAGCAATAACAGAATTATAGTACAATTCGAAACTGAGGAACATCGGGAAAAAACGCTTAAAAAACTTAGCAATGTGTCCGAAATCTCCGCTGAACCGACCCGTAAGCTCCGCCCGATGATCGTACTAAAGGGCATAACGAAAGAAACGTCGGAAAGAGAGATAGTCGAAATAATTAAAAAACAAAATGATGATATCAACATCGAGGATGATAACAGTATCCAACTAAAATTTACTTTTAAAAATAGAAACATTGCCCTATTTAACGCCGTGCTAATGGTCGCTCCGGCCGTTTTTCACGCAATCATAAACAAAGGTCGTATAAATATAGATCACCAGAAGATACATGCAGAGGAATATGTCCCTCTTTTACACTGCAACAAATGCCTCAAGTTCGGTCACACTCAAAAAAGATGTACAGCAGGAACACAGCGTTGCTCACACTGCGCCTCCGATAGCCATACTTACAAAGATTGCCCAGAAAAATCGAAGCCCTCGGACCCGATTTGCCACAATTGCCTTACACATAATGCTAAGAATAAATCTTTAGTTAAAACTAATCACTCTGCACTCTCTCCTCAATGCCCGCGAATGGTTGCGGCGAAGGAACGTACAATATCAAATATAGACTATGGGTTCTAATTCCGGTCAATCCAGTAATAATCTCAAATTTATCCAGTGTAATTTAGGCAGATGTTATAATAGTGAAAAAGAGTTTGTTAAATATTTATCAGACAATGAATATGATGTTGCTTTCATCTCTGAGCCATACGTCGGTAAACGAAACATCATGAAAAATATAAATGGATACGACATTCATCAGTTCACCACAAACACACGCGTTAAAGCGGCCATCGCAATTAAGTCAGGCATCGGAGCCCCTCTTGGCATAACAAGTTTTTCAAGTCCCAATATCAGTACTGTACAAATAACGTATAAATCTAGCAAACTTTACCTCGCTTCAGTCTATGTTGAGCCCAAAACTGATGATAATAACACTCTAAACCTTCTAGACTTACTCCTCCAACATGTTCAGAATTCTCACGCCATCATCTGCGGTGATTTCAACGGATGGCACCCCGTCTGGGGCTCGGCTACCTCCAATAAAAGAGGACGCGAAATCATAGATCTAGTAACTTCACACAATCTAACCCTCTGTAACGTTGGTAATCAACCCACTTTCGAGACTTCTTCTTCAGGCATTGTAAGAACTTCCATTATTGATTTAACTATTGCCTCTGATTTAACTGCGCTCAAAATACACTCTTGGAAAATTAATTATAACGCTTGTCCGACGTCAGAACACCATGCTATTGAATTTAAATTTAATATAAATAAAAATAAACTTAAATCTAAGAAAACACTTACCACTTACCGCTACAACACACGTGGAGCCGACTGGAACCTGGTTGAAGAACTGCTCAAGCGCGAAATGACGAACTCCTCCCTCGACGACACTGAAATTAAAAACTTAAATACTACAGAATTAGATCAATATATAAATTCATTAACAAAATGTATACAAAAAGTATGTGATAAAACTTTAAAATGTAAACGAAATAAATTAAAGAACATACCTTGGTGGAACGAAGAGCTGGAGAACCTGAAAAGAAAAGTCGTCTTCCTACATCACCGAATACAGGATCTGAAAAAAGGAAAAAAGCCTATTGAAAATGCATTAATAGAAAGACAATCTGTTAAAGAAGAATATAAACTCGCCCTCTCCAAAGCTTCCACTGAACATTTTCGAAACTTTTGTAGTACACAAGGGAAGGAGGACGTGTGGACACTTACCAATCGATTACTAAAAAACTCACCCCAACCTACTCCACCCACCACACTAAACATTGGAAACAACACCTTCACCAAAAATAGCAAAGAGTCCGCGAATGCCCTAATCGACAGATTTTACCCTCAAGATTCACCCGATTGTTTAGAAACACAAAAACAATTAAGATTTAAAATTAATAGTATCCCAGCCACACCGAACGAAGTCGATTTTACGCAAGCTGAAGTTCTAGATTGCATGCTCTCAATGAACACACAACGAGCCCCTGGCCCCGACCATCTTACGGCAGACATTTGCTCCAAATTTGTAGAAACCTTCCCGGATATCACTACACAAGTTATGAATCATTGCTTACACCTCTCCCACTTCCCTACCTCATGGAAAAAGGCCTTCGTTAAAACCGTACCTAAACCTAACAAAAGTGATTACAACGACATCTCATCCTACAGACCCATTGGCTTACTTGACGTATTTGGAAAGGTACTCGAGAAACTCATAGCTAAAAGGCTAATATACCATTTGAACATTACTAATAACCTGAGTGAACACCAATATGGGTTCCGTGAACAGAGGTCTACCACCGATGCCCTCTTTGAAGCACTAACACGCATAAAAACAGAGAAGAACCACGGAAACGTGGTTATGGCCGTATCCTTAGATATCAAAGGAGCATTTGACCACGCCTGGTGGCCCGCACTATTCAACAGACTTCACGTCATCAAATGCCCAGCAAACATTTACAAAATTCTAAAAAGCTACACTAACAACAGAACTGTTACCCTAAATTACGGTGATGCTACGGTCGGTAGGCTTCTGTCTCGAGGGTGCATTCAGGGTTCGGTACTGGGACCCATTATCTGGAATCTTATACTAGACGAACTTCTTTTCACAAAACTCCCACCAAATTGTCATCTACAGGCATATGCAGATGATCTGCTTCTCATATCTTCTGCTAAAAATAATAATGAATTAGAGATTAACACAAATGAAGCATTAAATATTATTACTAATTGGGGACGAGCAGTTAAATTGGAATTCTCAACAAATAAAACCCAAGCTATAGTCTTCACGGCTAAAGCCAACAAATGTAAAATCTATGTCAACAATAGTCGCTTACAGTTTTCTAATGAAATTAAATATCTTGGAGTTACAATAGATAAAAATATAAAATTCATTAAACACGTTCAAAATACAATAATTAGAGCTCAAAAAATTCATCAAAAACTTAAAATATTTGTCCGTCCCACGTGGGGAATCAATTCAGAAAACATCTCAATTATATACAAACAGGTAATAGTACCCATAATAACATACGCAGCGGGAATTTGGGGTTCTGCTACAAAATATGAGTTGGTTAAAAACCTACTCAAATCGTTCCAAAGAGGTTTCGCGCTCAAAATTATAAGAGCCTTCAGAACTGTTTCGGCTACTGCTGCTATCTCTCTAGCTCAACTCACCCCTCTCCACCTCAAAGTCGAGGAAGTAGCGGCAGTGGAACAGACCAAATTCTTTGGCAATTCTCCCTTCCTCCCGGAGGACATCACTTTAGAAAAACCTGTATCCACCAAAGAACTTCTTCATCCTGCTGACAGGAAATGTATAAATTTTGAATACGCTGTCAGTCAGACCGAAATTAATAAGTTAGTCTCACCCGATTCTACAATGATTTTCACAGACGGCAGCAAACAAGACGATAATAAAGTAGGTGCAGCCTTTGTTGCTTATAAAACAAATACAACTAAAGTCATCCAAAAATTTAAACTCCATGGCAGCTGTACTGTCTTTCAAGCAGAACTGTTCGCCATCGAGCACGCTTGCCTTTGGGCCACACAAAACAACATCAAAAACTTGGCAATTCTTACGGATTCTCTTTCCAGTCTTTACGAGATCAAAAATAAACATAGTAAAAATAGATCAGTTGCACTAATACACAAATACATACACACAGTCGAAAACAATAGTGGAAATGTCGTATTCATATGGGTAAAGGCACACGCTGGCCTTGCCGGCAACGAAGAGGCAGACATTGCTGCCAAAGCAGCCGCGTTGTCCCACAACCCATATGAATACGACAAGTTCCCAATAAGTTACATAAAAACACAATTAAAAAATATTAATAAAATTAAGTCTGCTCAAATTTTCAACACAGGTACACAAGGTGAACACACAAGACAATTATGCAATAATCTAGATGTCATCCATAAATTATTCGAATCTACTTCCGCTTCTTTCGAACTCACACAAATTTTAACTGGTCACGGGTACCATCTCTCGTATTTACATAGATTCAAAATCAAAATGACTGACCTTTGTCCATGTAACTCAACTTCTCAGCAAACAATTCAGCACCTTCTTATACACTGCCCGAAATATTTTAAAACTAGAAATGACCACATCTCAACCTGCAACATGGAAAACATTTTAGACCCATTTAACATACCTGAAATCGTTACAAATCCAAACTGCGTCAAATCCTTCGAAAATCATGTTAAACAAATAGTACAAACACTTAAAAAATTCAATGAAAACATAGTATAACACAGTATAAATTATCTCATTTCATAATCTCATTTCAAACAAAATCGTAAATTATCTTAATTCATAATCTCATCTCACAATCTCATTTCAAACAAACATATAACTCATTTAATATTTAAAAATTCAAACAATTTAAATTAAAACCCTGTTCTAGGCCGCCCGTATCAAATTGCGAGGACCTTTTACAGAAACAAGCCTTGAAAGAACCCACTCGTTTCGACGAGGGGAAACAAAAAAAAAAAAAACCTAACCTAACCTAACCTAACCTAACCTAACCTAACCTAACCTAACCTAACCTAACCTAACCTAACCTAACCTAACCTAACCTAACCTAACCTAACCTAACCTAACCTAACCTAACCTAACCTAACCTAACCTAACCTAACCTAACCTAACCTAACCTAACCTAACCTAACCTAACCTAACCTAACCTAACCTAACCTAACCTAACCTAACCAAACATATCATCTAAATTTTCAATCAAACATTCCCAAGTCGCCCTTCGACCTATCTCAGTGATTGATACCTTGTTTTAAACAGCTCTCCAGCGCCTACACAGCCACCTAAAAATAAATAAAAAATTTTAATTAGTTTTTTTTATAGACATTTTTATAACTTTAAATTTTGTAAAACTCACCATCTTCACCGTTTCGCCGTCTGTGCACCTACCGTCCCAATTTTAGTTTCAATAGTTGCAGCTCGTCGAGCTCTTTAATCTGACACCTTCCCCGTTCAAATCCGACCACTGGTTTCCAGGATATTCACTGTTTTAGAATTCGAAAGCCCGCCCACCCGCCCTTTATTGAGTAACCGAGTTTACGACAGTAAAAATTTGAAATTTACAGTAGGAATATAAAACTTTTTCCGTATTTTTATTTTATTTTTTATTTTCTTTCGACATTATTTCCGCTTGTTTTGTTGCTTCCCTCTCGCTTCCTTTCGATCCTATAACATCAAATTCGACTCGACACCACAGATTTTTAGAATACAAATATATCAATTGTTTTTAGTTCATACTTTAAATTTGCTAAAGCTTTTCAACCCCAATCCTCAACTTTCTCCTTCTAACACCGATAACATCGTTCTCTCGCCGATCTCCTTCGCTGGTAACCGCCAAACCTGAAAGAAATAAAAGAAAAATTAAAAACAAATAAATAGATAATAAATAATAAGTACTCACCTGATAGTCTTCACCTAAATTATATAAGTAAACATGCCGAAGTCCACCGCATCCACACCACCACCCGAGCTGCCGGCCAAGGCAGAGGATATTACAGATCGCAGCACCTACTTCGAGATCGTTCGCAAGCTGGCTGTTCGCATCACTGTAGCAGTAAACGAACACAAGAGCGTTGTTGCGGACAATAAGAAGTTGATCAGCTTGGCTAGCGAGGAGATAATTAAGGCCACCAAGGTGTTCGAGAACTTGCTTATGCCAGTTGCCCCGGCTCCCGATTCAGCCCCCGCCGCCCCTGTCTCCCTTTTAGCTCCAGAGGGCTTAAGACAGGAAATAGTTGCGTGCGTGCGTCAGGAACTGCAAAACTTTTCCACGCAACATCAGCCATCCCGCACGCAACATAAATCTCGGGATAGTCCATCATACGCCCAAGTCACCCGAGGGGCACCGGAAGCACCACCGAAATCGAAACCATCCATCATTGTCTACCCTACATCTGAGGACAAGAATCGACAGGAGGTGGCGGAGAACTGGAGAAAGAGCATAAGTTTCAGAGAAGTCAGCTATGCGCCGGCCGGGATTCAGTCTGTGGGCAAAAATCGATTAAGGGTAGAATTCGACACAGCCGAACAGCGCGACGAGACCCTGAAACGCATGCAGGCAACACCTGAAATCCGAGCTGAGCCAGCCCGCAGTTTGAAACCCATGGTGATACTCAAGGGTGTATCAAAACAGACACCACCTGAAGAATTGGCCCTCCTCCTAGCGAAGCAAAACCCACAGATAGAGGCGCTGCAGCCGACCCCTGAAGAACTACAGTTTCGATTCCAAAGGCTCAATAGAAATGAAAATCTATACAATGCCGTACTAATATCTACCCCCCGGATCTGGAGAAAGTTGGTGGAATCAGGTAGAGTAAATGTTGATCACCAGAGGGTGCATGTGGAGGAATTTGTGCCTCTGCTGCAGTGCTTCAAATGCTTACAATATGGTCACCTTAAAAAGCACTGCACTGCGGACACAACTCCGTGCTCGCACTGTGGAACAGATGGGCACACATTCGCCACTTGCCCCTCAAAAACTGATATGGATGCGGCGAATTGCTACAACTGCAGTAACAAAAACCACAAATCAAACACAAATTCTAACACTAAGCACTCCGCCACCTCCAACAACTGTCCGTTCAAAGATGCTATGCGCAATAGGGTAATTGCTAAAATAGACTACGGCGCATAGCAATTACTGAAGATACTGCAGGGTAATGTTGACAAGAGCTATAACTGTCACAATGAACTAATAAACTATTTCATAACAAATAATTACACGATAGGACTTATTAGCGAGCCATATGTTGGGAACACAGGTGTAGTAAAGAACGTATCAGGCTACGAGACACACCAATTCCCGACAGACAACAAGCGAGTTAAAGCATGTATTATAATAAAGTCGGGTTTCGCCGCCACACTGGGAATGTCAGAATATTCTTCCCCGAACCTAAGCATCGTCCAGGTCATAACTAAAGGTCGGAAGCTATTCTTCGTATCGGCTTACATCGAACCGAGAGTAGATGAAGGAAACACCTTAAACCGGCTGGAAATGTTCCTTAAAGCGCACGGAAAATCCCAAATAATAATCGGAGGCGACCTAAATGGATGGCACCCAGCTTGGGGCTCCCCCAAGGCAAATAGGCGGGGAACCGATATCAACACCCTTGCAATAGCCCATGACCTGATTATCGGAAACATCGGAAACGAACCCACATTCTCTACAGTTTCACATGGCATAATTCGTAACTCAATCATTGACCTCACAATGTACACGGACAATTTAACTCATAGGATACACAACTGGAGGGTCAATACTGAAGCATGCCCAACTAGCGAACACCAAGCTATAGATTTCAACTTACAACTCAATAACATCGAAATATGCAGAAGGAAAAAAGTATCAACCTATAAATACTCCACGGAAAACGTCAATTGGGATGAATTTAACAATAGCCTAGTAAATTATATACATTATAGTGACATTGAAATAAAGCAGGTAGAAACACTAAATTCAGAAGACATAGAAGAATACATATCAGAAATAATTATATCAATTCAGAACGTTTGCGATAAAACACTCAGGCGGAGGAAAAATATTAACATCTACATCCCTTGGTGGAATGCGGAGCTGGATAACATGAAGAAAGAGGTCATCAGGATGCACCACAGGATTCAAGACCTTGTCAGATCCAAGAAACCTATTGAGAACGCTATTTCTGAAAGAAACCTGCTAAAGGAAAAATACGCATTACTCATCCGGCAAACATCGACCTCACACTTCAGACAGTTCTGTAACAAGCAGGGAAAAGAAAATGTGTGGTCACTAACGAATAGAATGCTAAAGAATACGCCGCAACCGAAACCCTGCTTAACGGTTTGCACCGAGAACAATACCCATACATCGTCAACTGTAGAGACAGCACACTCTTTGCTCAACAAGTTTTACCCGGACGATACAGATGATACCACGGCAAAACAAAAACAAATGCGAGCCGAAATGTCATTACCACCTGACACACCTAACGACAGACCCTTCACCGAAGAAGAGGTCCTGGGCTGCCTGAAATCTATGAACGTTAAGAAAGCCCCAGGACTCGACCACCTTACGGCGGACATCTGTCTAGCGTTCACAACCCAATTCATCGGCATAGTCACAAAAGTAATGAACCGATGCCTTGAATTATCGCACTTTCCAGCAGAATGGAAGACGGCCCACGTCATTATCTTACCTAAACCGAGTAGAATAGATTATTCGAACACCACGGCTTATCGTCCAATAGGCCTCATTAATGTATTCGGGAAGCTGCTAGAAAAACTCATAACCACAAGACTCACACATCATCTTGAGAACAACAACTACTCCAACCCCCTCCAGTTTGGTTTTAAAGGACAGACATCGACGACTGACGCATTACTCAAAGCCATAAACATCATAAGAGACGCCAAAAGCAAGAAGAATCTGGTCATTGCTGTTTCGCTGGACATTCAAGCAGCCTTTGATAATGCGTGGTGGCCCGTCCTGTTTAAAAGGTTGAAGAAATCAAAATGCCCCAGGAATCTATACAAGATCATATTTAGTTATGTGCAACAAAGGAAAGTATCCCTCAATTATGCGGACATCACAACCTCAAAAACCATGAGTAGAGGATGCGTCCAGGGCTCTGTGTGTGGCCCCCAGTTTTGGAACTTAATTCTAGACGACTTGTTCGACACAAAACTGCCGGTGGGGTGCCACATACAGGCCTTTGCCGACGACGTTCTCCTCATCGTCCAAAGTGACAGACTGATGGACCTACAGATGTCCGCTAATAAAGCACTGGAAGCAATAGTTCAATGGGGACATGAAGTCAAACTAACATTCGGCCCAGCCAAGACCCAAATGGTTGCATTCACTCCCAAAGCAAAAGCCGCTCAAATCATCTTCAATAATATACAATTAGAATTCATAGATGAAATTAAACTTCTTGGAATAATCGTAGATAAAAATTTAAAATTCATAAAGCACAGTAAATATATAATAAATAAATCATTAACAATATACAATAAACTTTCTAGGTTTGTGCGACCCACGTGGGGAGCACAACCTGATAACATCCGAATAATATACAAACAGGTTATTGAACCTATAGTAACCTACGCAGCAGGAGTCTGGGGGTCGGCCGTTAAATACCAAACTGTCAGGAACCAGCTGAGGACCCTTCAAAGGGGGTTTGCCTTAAAAATTACTAGATCCTTCAGAACGGTATCGGCAACAGCAGCAATCGCCCTAGCCCGTCTTACGCCACTACATTTGAAGGTCAGTGAAATCGAGGCTGTGGAAATAGCTAAATATTTAGGCACTTCGCCTCTATTTCCAAACGACATCTACCTGGAAAAACCAGCCAAAATCCGTGAGTTGCTACATCCAGCGGACAGGAAGACAATTAACATCGTAAACGCTTCTACTCAAGAAGAAATCAACAGTGTCTGTTCGCCTGACAGCACGTTGATTTATACAGACGGCAGCAAACACAATGACACAGTTGGTGCTGCCTTTGTGGTTCACAAACAGGATGGAAACAAACATACCAAAAAATTTAAATTACACCACCTATGCTCAGTCTACCAAGCTGAGCTGTACGCAATCAAAGAAGCATTGGGTTGGGCTGTCCAGAATAACATCCAAGATCTTGTTATACTCACAGATTCCCTTTCCAGCCTTCAAGAGATGAAGAACAGAGACAGCACCAACCTGTCAGTGGTATCCATTCACAAGAACATCAAGGGCATAAACGACAGAAGCGGGAAAATAACGTTTGTCTGGGTACGGTCTCATGTGGGACTGGTCGGAAATGAAGAAGCCGATGCCGCAGCAAAGGCGGCCGCGGCATCGCATAATGCATTTGAATATACGGATTATCCAATAAGCCAAATAAAACACAAAATGAAGACAGAACATATAATACAATCAAATGAAATTTATAAAACAGGCCCACAGGGGGAGCACACCAGGAAACTCTGCCCAAGCTTAGAAAACATTCACAACCTATTCAGTACTGTAGAAATCTCCTTCGAATTATCCCAAATTCTCACAGGCCACGGATACAACCTATCATACCTACACAGATTTAAAATTAAAGCCTCTGACAGGTGTCCATGTGATTCTGCAACTCCACAAACCATAAAACATCTTTTGGAGGAGTGCCCGAGGTACAATAGAACAAGACACGAACATACATCTTTCTGCAACTTCCATGATATAAATGATCCGTATGACATCGC